>CM037851.1:84276274-84283774 GCA_021234595.1 Delia radicum
CCGGTTGTAAAAAAAAAAAACAATTATGAACATGAACATTTTTATGATAATCTAATGTAGGAAATTTTTCCGGGAAAAAATAATGATAATATATATCATTAAGGTAACTGCAATGTTTTCCTATATTTTTGTAATTATAATTGAATCAATGTGAGCCATGGAAGGTATACAGTGTGGTTCGATTTGGATATGTAATATAGGGTACTGAAAACAGAAGATTGTCTGTGTGATAGAGGTTACAGATCATCTATGTGATAGAAGGTACAGAAAACAAACGATTGTCTCCCTTTTAGAGACCAATCATTTTCACATTTTTCAAACTTTTTGAAACAAATTTTTAGCTGTAAATATTGAAGTGTGCCGATGTTTTTTCCGATTTTTTTTTTAATTTTAATACTTTTAATAAATATTCAACTTTCATCGAAATCTAAGAGAATTCACATATATGCACTTCTTATGATACTGTTTTCCACCCTCCAGAAATTTTAACAATATAGATCGTTTTACTAACAAACGTTTTACTACTAACTTATTTTTTTGAGTGTAGCCTAAAATTTTACTAAATTTTAGTATAGTTTAATAGTTTTCCTTTTAAACCCTCAAAGGAAATTGGTTTCCTAAAATTAGCCAAATTTTTGTAATTATTTTCTTTATATTTTAGTTTATCAAATTGTTCATCTTGACAAAAAACTTTGACTCAACCATAAAAAGTAAATGCGTAAACTTTTTTGCTAATTTTAGCAACTAGGATTAAATAAAAATTATAAAATATTTAACTAAAATAAGGAACTAAAATTAGTAAAAAATGTGTAATGTGTAAATAGAGAATAGGCAAAATGTTTACTAAAAATAATTTTGTAGAAAAACTTAGTATAAAAACTGGAAATTGGAATGGATATAAAAGGTTTTATGTTTTTTATTTAAGCATATATAATCCAATTTCCGAAATTTACCGAAGAGGATAAAGCGTAGAAAACTATTGTAATAAATCATGTTTTAAATACTTTTTATCACAATTTGACAATGAAAGTCTAATTGCATTCGTGTACAAAATTTCATTCAAATAACATGCGTTCAATTAAATGGAACGAAAATGACCTAAATTTTCGATTAATATTTATTTTTATATATTCGAAAAGTTATTTGAAATTTTAAAAGTTATTAAATAAAATATTTGAGTAATTCTGTTTGAAAAACATTACAATATTTCCATTTACTAAGTTTAGTGAACATCAAAAAATGCATTTCTTTTAAAAACTCAATGTCAAAAATGCATGAAAAGTTTTAGTAATAAAAATATTCAAACCATTTGAATGTGGACTATATTGTGCCACATGGTACTTGTTCCTTAAGGAAATTATTATGATAAAGTCCAAGCATATCATAGACATTTTTTTTTAAACTGTGTTGTTCAACCACTTTTATTTAAAATTTTTTCACTTCTGTTTATTTACTATAATGCTTTTAATATAATATTTTATTTACATGCATTTAAAAAAAATGCCTATTTAGCAGTAATTTGCATTTGATTTTTTTTCATTTGGCATAAGTTATCGGCGGATTCGTCTCTAAAATCCTTTTTCCATCGATTCCTTAAGTAAAAGTACCAACAAAAATGCAAAAAATTAAAAATGGGTAATTTTTTTCACACTTTTTAACCCTTAAGCCTTCGAGACGGCACATTAAAAGAAACCTTTCCTAAATTTTGATTTTCTACAATATATCCGAGTTTCATTCACATCGGCATGTAAGTGTTCGGGGGCTTCCCTAGTAAGTACACAACTGAAAATATCAAGCAAGCAATATAAAGCAAGCAATTCAGGTTAGCACAGATACTGAGTCATATCATGAACTACATACCTACACACTAGGATGTCCCTTAAAAAAGAATTTACGGATTTTCGTTCATTAGAAAAGTTATAATTCGAGATTGTATTTGGAGCGACTCCTTTCCAGGACATTTTACTTTCTTTTTTTTTCATAATTTATTAATTACAACTGAGTACATTTAAGGCTCATCTAGTAATATACATTTTAATAAAAAAATCACAATTTTATAGAAATAACCCATTGGTTATTACTAAGAATTTGAAAAAAATATATATAATCACTAAACAAACGCCAGTTACAGATCCGTGGGCAAAGTTTTTTTAAGTCTTCTATGCTGCATATGATTTGTGATAACTTCACGTAGTTCTTCATTTCTATGTTGTAATATTCGTTGAGCATGTTTGCGCGCAGAAAGTTTAATTTCATCAGTGGCTGTTGCAATATTCAGGTCTCTGTGAATGTCACTATTTCTAATATACCATGAACCATCAGTTATCACTCGCAGGATTTTGTTTTGGAAGGTTTGATTTAATTTAATATTTGTTTTAAGCTGAACATCACCATATTTTGATACCATATTTCCACTTTGGTATTAAAATTTGTTGATATAGAAGTAGTTTATTGTTCAAAGTTATTTTAGATTTTGCGCTAAAAAGCCAGTACATTTTGTTAAAATTAAGTTAAAGTTTGTTTACTTTTTTCTTTATATGCTCCTTCCTCTTCAATTTTACATCTAAAGTGAAGCCTAAGTATTTAGCTGTATTCGCGTACGGAACAATACTATTGTTCATGTATATGGGTTTCAGGTTCGTAATACTTTTATAAGTGAAATTAATATGTGTTGACTTTGTTTCGTTAATTTTTATTCTCCATTTTCTTGTCCAATTGAGAATGCTATTTGTAGCTGTCTGTAGCTTTTTTGTTGTCTCGTTTATATTAGAGCCAGTAACTAATATCGCAGTGTCATCTGCGAACGTTGCAATTTTGGTTTCAGGTGGAATTGGTATATCTCTTGTGTACAGGACTTATAAGGTAGGACCCAGAACACTACCCTGAGGTACACCAGCTTCAATTTGTTTTAAGTTTGAGTACTCGTCTTCATATTTAACACGAAAATAACGTCCGGATATATAAGAATCAAATAATTCTCTGTATTGTTGAGGTAAATCTCTATGTAGCTTAAAGCTAAGACCATCATGCTTATCAAAGGCTTGGGCAACATCTATGAATATTCCAGAACAAATCTGTTTTTCGATTGTTTGAGATAGGCGTGGTAGAGAAGATTAAGCATACTTTTCTAAAAATCATAACTACATTGTAAATTTTTTATTGAATTAGACTGCGCAGTTTCTGGTAACACAACCTTCATCAGTAATCCTTTTTGACAATACTGTAATTATTGGTTATGGTTTTTATTGTTTGATTGCATCTATATGAAATGTTTATTTATTAAATGCAATCCTGACCGTGGCTTGAACCTGCTTTCTTTGCCACATGCACTTCGCACTACACTTAGACAGAGGCTCTAACCAACTGATCTAAGTAAGGTCGATTTTTGCTGTGGCTTAAACCCAGTTTCAATTACACGGGGTCGATTTTACATTTAATTGTAATTGCAGAAGATAGCTAAGACAAACACCACAACAATTCACAATTGTTAGAAAATCATATGTAATCTAATTTCCACTATTTCCCACATTTTGTGAGTTGGCGCAACTATGATGTATTTTTTGTACATACGGTTTTTCATTAAAAGCATTTTCTATTATATTAGCCACTCTATGTACATGCTCAACTGTTGAGTGTTTGGATCGAAATCCAAACTGATGAGCAGGAATTAGATTTCTTTCTTCTATTACTGGAATTAACCTTTTCAAAAGAATTTTTTGAAATACCTTTGACATTGTTGGTAAAAGGGAAATTGGCCTATATGACTTTTTATCGTTTGGTTGCTTACCAGGTTTAGGAATCATTAATACCTCAGCTACCTTCCATTGACTTGGAACATACTTCAATCTGAGTGACGCATTTATTATGTACAATCATTTTTTAATACCTTTTTCTGTTAATACTTTTGGAATTTGGCCAGTTATGAGATCATAGCCTGGTGCCTTATAGCTTTTAATTTCGTTTTTAATTACATTTAATAACTCATTTCGAGTTATCGATGAAATTTTTATGCTATCTGTTTTGATATGTCTAACTATGTTTTCATCATTTGTGAATTTGTGAATCTGGGAAATGGTTAAAATGTTTCTTCTAGATGAACAGCAAATAGGTTTGCCTTTCAATAGAACTTTTGGCCCAGTAGCCATCATCTCTCTTAATTGGTGGAACTGTTAGTTTCAAATTACAAAACTCCTTAGTTGTTTTCCATAACGAGTACTCTTATTTATGCCTTTTGAAATATAAAAATCTATTATGTCAGGCCGTTTATGGGAAACAGCTGGCCAGTATGTTGGACTATTACCAGAATGGAAATTACATTTCATATATCTAGCTGCTCTCAGCAATTCTTTTCCTTTGGGAGAATTTAGTCTTGATCCCCAGTAGACATTCTTAGCATTAAAATCTCCGCCTACAATAAAACAGGGGGCCTAGAGATTTAAAAAGATCAATAAAACCTGTCGATTTTAGGGCATATCTTGGTGGACAATATATGGCTGATATATTTTGCAATTTTTAATATTGAAATGTAAACTAATCGTTACAACTTATATTACTTCTTTTTCAATTTTTGATTGTTCGTTATGTTTGATATTTTCTCTGACAAAAATAGTTACTCCTCCTCTCGTCAAATTACGAGGGTGATTTGCATTATATTTTTTTGTAACCTCTTATATTTATATACGTTTGTGATGTGTTGTGGCTTTCAGATATCAAGCAAATGTCAATTTCTTCTTTAATGAGAAAAATTTTTAGTTCATCGATATGGTTTAGTAAACCATTTTTGTAGAATCTTCATACGCTGTTTTCGAGATATTTCAACTTTTCGATTTTTATTGAAAATCCATTTTTTTAGAAGTTGTGTCCCAATACGTTGGAATTGAACTTAAAATATTGAAAGTTTGTTATAAGTTTGAATTTCAGTTTTAATTTCAGTAAAATAGTTTGTTTAAATGTTCAAGGATGTTTCAGGATTCTGTAAATTTTATCGCATCTTGCAGATTTTATTTTTTGTAAGTAACACCTAAGCTACAATATTTAACAAAAAATATTTTGTATTAAAATTGCAGGACCATAGGATATTTCATGAATAATTTGCAAAACAAATTGAAATTTTGACAAAAAAATTTAATATCCTTTTTTCATGAAAAAGTAAAATTTGTATTTTTAAAAAATAACGGCCATTCCACCGATGACCGGTCAAAAAGGTAAATTTTTGACTTTAGATTTTAATTAAATTTTGCATTCAGAAACTCTATGGAGACGCTTAAAGATTGACATTATTACTTGTTCAGATTTTGAAAAATATACTGTTTTTTTATGAGCGATTAAGTTTTTTTTTTTAATGAGAAATTTAATTAAATTTTAATTAATCGAATTTAATATTCATCTCCACTTAACTTGCATTGGTATGGTCCACTCCCCTACTTTTTTATTTCGAAATAAAACTTTTTCAGCGTCAAAAGGAAATGCGGTTAATATGCAATTTGTTTAGTAAATGAACATTCCTTAAATTTGACCACTCTCGACGGAATTTGGTAAAATATGTAACTTTTAATAAAAAAAGAACACTTGAGTTTTTTTGTATTTCCAGGGTTTACCTAATATTAGTAAAATATTAAAAAAGCTTGTATCATGTTCCCATAGAAAAAAAAAAAATTTCTTACTTTTTTTTAATTTTTCAAAATTAAAATGGTTAAATTTTAAAATGTTAAGCAAAGGCGCCGTTTAAAATGTCTCTATTTGGAAAACTATACATTTTATTTTTAAGATTTGTTCTGCACTTGAAAGATAAACGAACCTAATAAAATATTATGTTTTCAAAATTTAATTTATAATACTTTCAACCACTTGTTTATTTCTATTAAAAAACTCATATTCTACAGCATACGTGGTTAAAAATTAAATTTTTAGAACAGAATATTTTATTAGATTCTTTTATTTTCACGCAAAGAAAAAATCTTAAAAATTAAATGTATAGTTTTTAAAGAAGAAACGTTTAAATTGATCCTTAGCTCTACATTTTTAAATTTAATTTTAATAAATCGGAAAAGTAAAATAAATTAAGAAATTGTTGTTTTTTCTACACAGAGAAAAAATTATCTATTTGCCAACTGAAGTTTAGTTACTAGGACTCAAATTCGGTTATTACGAACTTCAGTCGGTTTGTACAACTGTTCATTAGTTTCCACAACAAAGTTTGGTTAATTCAACTGAATTTTAGTTGCAACACTAAATATATTCGGTAAACGAGTGTAAATATTGTTGTACTAACTGAATTTCTAAGTTGTTACCCTTAATACACTATTTAATTCGGTTGGCTCTTTATTTCTCTGTGTGTATGTAAAAGTGCCGCTTTTTTAAAGGGTGGTTAAATTTCAAGGGCCGATGTTGATTTTGAATGAAACACAAACTATTTAGGAAATTATTGTAATTTTATTTTATTATGATATATTGGTATTTCTCAATTATGTATGGAACAAAATATCGGCCAAATGGGCGCCGCGACCACGGCGGCACACCTCCATCCGATGGTCCAAATTTTCGATGACGCTGAGGCATAATGGAGGTTCTATGCCGTTAATGTGCCGAATTATCTCATCCTTTAGCTCTTGAATTGTTGCTGGCTTATCGACGTACAACCTTTTCTTTCAAATAACCCCAAAGAAAAAAGTCCAACGGTGTCAAATCACATGATCTTGGCGGCCAATTGACATCGCCATTACGTGAGATAACACGGCCATTGAATTTGTTGCGCAAAAGAGCCATTGTTTCGTTAGCTGTGTGGCAAGTGGCACCGTCCTGCTGAAACCACATATCGTCCACATCCATATCTTCCAATTCGGGGGCCATAAAAACTTCGTTATCATCTCACGATAGCGAACACCATTCACAGTAACTGCCTGACCGGCCTCATTTTGGAAAAAATACGGCCCGATGATGCCGCCAGCCCATAAACCGCACCAAACAGTCACTCTTTGTGGGTGCATTGGTTTTTCGACAATCACTCTTGGATTCTCATTCGCCCAAATGCGGCAATTCTGTTTATTGACGAATCCACTGAGGTGAAAATGTGCCTCATCACTGAAGATGATTTTCTTCGAAAATTGATCATCCACTGTTGCCATTTCTTGCCACCATTCTGCCCATTCACGACGTTTGGAATGGCCAATTGCACCTTGTAAGCGTGTAAATGCAAGTCTTTATGCATAATGTTCATCAACGACTAGCGTGAGAGGTGCAATTGTTGGGAACGACGACGAGTTGAGGTGGACGGCTCTTCAGCCACACTATCGCGAACAGCAGCAATATTTTCTGCAGTACGAGCTGTACGAGCATGCACTGGTGTTCTCACATCTTCTACAGACCCGGTTTGCTCGAATTTTTCCAACGATTTTTGCGATTGTACGCACATTTGGACGATCAAATTGACCAAAAAAATCACGAAGTGCACGATATGCATTTTGATTTGAACGCCCATTTTCATAATAAGTCTGGATAACT